>JAJOZX010001031.1:600000-630000 GCA_023014485.1 Bathynomus jamesi | reverse complement strand
TATCAACATGATGGTGCTCCTTGTCACTATGCCAAAATTGTTCAGGATTATCTAAATGGACGTTTTCCAAATCGCTGGATCGGACGCGGAAGCAACAGACCTTGGCCAGCGAGATCACCAGATTTATCCCCTTTAGATTTCTTTGCATGGGGCTTTATCAAATCGCACGTCTATCAGACGAAGATTACGAGTCTTTGAAACTTACGTACATGTATACGAACTGCTGCAGATAACATAACCCCGCAAATGCTCCAGAATGTGTTTAGAAATGCTGCGGAACGATTTGAGCTGTGCAGGGATACTGATGGGCGTCACGTCGAATCCTATTTTTAATTATTTAATAAATGTTACCACTTTATCATTTTATGATTGAATTCCATATAATTTCCAAGTGCTTTACAAAAATAGATCCTGACTTTATGTACACCCTGTGTATATATACACACATATGTGTACACACACACACACACACACACACACACACACACATATTATATATATATATATACACACTGTATATATATATATATATATATATATATATATATATATATATATATATATAAATAAAAATTAGTGATAACATCAAGAACTATCCCAGTTTTATAGCCAATACATTAAATTACCAGTAAACAAATATATATATACAATATACATACAATAACACTAAACTATGTTAGGACGCTGATCGGGGGATCATGAGTATGAAAACGGGCGAGAACTTTGTAATTTCTTAGAACCGTGGTGAGGCATGGTTAGCATTCTACTTTAAGACGCGGGACTAAGGTGGTGCGACGGGGGGTGACTTTTGCCAGAATGAACAATTCGGGTAGTGGCATAACGCATAACTTTTCTCTACTCATATAGCTATCACATTACAATATGCGAGTAGTTTCATACGAATTTCAGGACATTAAGACTTCTACACATATTTTAATTTCACTATTCGACTAAATTTTGAGAGATGCTTCATGAATTTGAGATTTATTGCCTATGGCTATGAAGATTAAAATCTTGACAGTTTTGTTATTTTCATAATTAACAATCTCGCTAATTTTTCCTCGAACACTTGTACATGTATTTATCTATGCATATACTGGATGTGTATATTTTTGGGTACACACACACACACACACACACACACACACACACACACAAAACAAAATTAATTTGAAGATTTATCTCATCTTAGAAACGCTATAAGCAAACAAAGCTGTACAGAATAGGAAGCTACTTATAATCATTTCTGCTTTAGCACAGAGGTTTCCATATTATTTTCTTATATCTGAGACCACTCAAGTTGTTGGTGATTTGCCCAAATACTTAGCCCCTAGAACGCCATCATAGCCTATTACAATAAAAATACTCTTGTTTTTCGAGAATTTATTATTGTTTAAAAAATTTATTTTCTAATTCAATCTATAAATGTAATTTTCATTTTTGGCAAATATTCCCGATACCAATCACTATACGTGTGAACCCACACAAACCTTCGGTTTGGGTTTTGGGTAGGATTCTCCCCAACTTCGGTTTTGTGACATTAAAATATATTATGATGGTTGAGGACATAATTCGCGGATTTTAGAAGACATTCCAAACCTTTTACAGATGAATTACTAATATCATATTATTGGCGTAAACATTTTAACCTATACAGTACCCAACTTTTCACTTAATTGAACCAATTAAACCATTAATATACACCTTAAACAGTAATTTTTTCTACACACATATATATTATATATATACACACATGCATATATATATATATATATATATATATATTATATATATTATATATACAGGGTGTCCCATAAGTCCGGCATGATAGGAAAAATAATAAAAAAAGGCAAAACAAAAG
This sequence comes from Bathynomus jamesi, assembly GCA_023014485.1. Lineage (NCBI taxonomy): Eukaryota > Metazoa > Arthropoda > Malacostraca > Isopoda > Cirolanidae > Bathynomus > Bathynomus jamesi. Next base: position 628,139 of record JAJOZX010001031.1, on the reverse strand, counting down.
CTTTTATTTACAGAACGTGCTCAATATGTCTACCATTGTTTTCAATACACAAATTCAGACGTGATACCCAGTCAGCAAGCACACGGTGAATGATGTCAGGAGTAATGGTGTTACATGCCCCAATAATGCGCTGCCGCAAATGTTCAACACTCATAATTTTCTCTGCGTATACCAGCGCTTTCAAGTGGCCCCAGAGATAAAAATCTAGTGGCGTGAGATCCGGGCTTTTAGCTGGCCATTCCACAGGCCCTCGACGTCCTATCCAATGACCAGGGAATTGTTGGTACAGGTATTCCCTTACTTGGGTGCTGTAATGTGCAGGAGCGCTGTCTTGCTGGAACCATGTTGGGAAGTGCTTCTTCCTTGAGCATACGTAGGTAGGTGCCTCCAGTGACATGTTCATCGAAAAAGAGGGGGCCTATGATGCGATCCTTCCAAATGTCACACCATACCATCACCCGAGATGCACCTTGTCCCCTTGAAGAGGTATACCATTGAGGGTTGTTTTGAGACCAGTAGCGGGTGTTCTGTCGATTTACCTCACCATTTCCATAAAAAACAGCCTCGTCACTGAACAGAATGGTGGACGGGAAATTGGCATCTCGAGCATAAGAAAAATACAAATTATGGTTTGTAGAAATAGAAAAATATGAATCTCCTATGATGCCGGATTTATGGGACACCCTGTATATATATATTATATATATATGATATATATATATATTATATAGTAGTTATATATATATATAATTTATATATATATAGTAGTTATATATATATTATATTTATATATATATTGTATTTATATATATATATAATAATAATATATATATATATATATATATATGAATAGAAACGACATAAGTGTTAAGGAACGTTTCTGCACACGAGGAGGAGAGATAACGAACAATGAAAATGAGGCGAACCGCCCAGGAATCGAACCCAGGGCCTTCCAATTGCCGGTCGGACGCTCTACCATTATGCTACGGACCTCACTCAATCACAAATCGAAATTCTCCCACATAGGGCAGAAACCAATGCCCTGAGAGGGCACCCTCGCAAATCGTGAATATGCGCATATAACTGCAATGACCGCGCAGTATATAAATGAATAGAAACGACATAAGTGTTAAGGAACGTTTCTGCACACGAGGAGGAGAGATAACGAACAATGAAAAATGAGGCGAACCGCCCAGGAATCGAACCCAGGGCCTTCCAATTGCCGGTCGGACGCTCTACCATTATGCTACGGACCTCACTCAATCACAAATCGAAATTCTCCACATAGGGCAGAAACCAATGCCCTGAGAGGGCACCCTCGCAAATCGTGAATATGCGCATATAACTGCATGACCGCGCAGTATATAAATGAATAGAAACGACATAAGTGTTAAGGAACGTTTCTGCACACGAGGAGGAGAGATAACGAACAATGAAAAATGAGGCGAACCGCCCAGGAATCGAACCCAGGGCCTTCCAATTGCCGGTCGGACGCTCTACCATTATGCTACGGACCTCACTCAATCACAAATCGAAATTCTCCCACATAGGGAGTTATATGCGCATATTCACGATTTGCGAGGGTGCCCTCTCAGGGCATTGGTTTCTGCCCTATGTGGGAGAATTTCGATTTGTGATTGAGTGAGGTCCGTAGCATAATGGTAGAGCGTCCGACCGGCAATTGGAAGGCCCTGGGTTCGATTCCTGGGCGGTTCGCCTCTTTTTTCATTGTTCGTTATCTCTCCTCCTCGTGTGCAGAAACGTTCCTTAACACTTATGTCGTTTCTATTCATTATATACTGCGCGGTCATTGCAGTTATATGCGCATATTCACGATTTGCGAGGGTGCCCTCTCAGGCATTGGTTTCTGCCCTATGTGGGAGAATTTCGATTTGTGATTGAGTGAGGTCCGTAGCATAATGGTAGAGCGTCCGACCGGCAATTGGAAGGCCCTGGGTTCGATTCCTGGGCGGTTCGCCTCATTTTTCATTGTTCGTTATCTCTCCTCCTCGTGTGCAGAAACGTTCCTTAACACTTATGTCGTTTCTATTCATTTATATACTGCGCGGTCATTGCAGTTATATGCATATATATATATATATATATATATATATGTTAACCCCTCCGTCTATGGCCCTGGGGTGGTTCGGATCGACGGGGGTTCTACTTAGGAGGCAGCAACGGATATTTCTTCTATAACATTCTAATTCTTTTCCGCCGGTCAAATGGTGGGTCGCCACTCTGTTAAACTCTTGGCTACAGACTCGCCAGACTGTTATGCTTCTTAACCCTAGAACACAAACCTCGGGTGAAAATCACCCCACGATATTTTGATCACGTGACCATGTTGTGGGGAGTGGTGGCAGCCACCTGCCTTGCCCAGTTGCTGCAGTGCGTGTTTAGCCGTGGTCGAGAGAGGTAGTGGTTTAAGTGTCGCTCGCTTGATTTTTCCTGTAGAGTACATTTTGGGTGATTTTCACCCGACGTTTGTGATACAAGGTGCAATTATTAGCGGGTGGAAATCTCCCAAGGTTTTCAGTGGTGTACATATTCTGGTTTGCTATTGACGTTATTTTTCTTTACAGGCATTGATTATGACATTCTAGGTGTACTAAAGTGCTATTACTATTGCAAGAATCATGTCTAATAAACAGGTGAAGTATTACGCAAGTGATGAGCTTGAAAGAATTATGAACACAACTGGGGAATTACCTGATTATAGTGAAACTGATGATGAAGAGAATGAAGATGACCTAGAATATGAGGTCATGTATGATAGTGACATTGACAAAGAATATGTACCTGAACCAAGTGAAAATGATGATGAGAGTAGTCATAGTGATGAGGAGACCAGACGCCGTGTATGGAAAAAACCACGGCACACGTCTACACCAGCCAAGCCACGCTCGCCCCACGTGACAGCTAGGCCTATCACCAGCTGCCATGTGTTCGACCCAGATCCTGGTGCCTCTACGTCTGCTGCCTCTCCTGATGCCCATGCTGCCTCTCCTGATGCCCCTGCCGCCTCTCCTGATGCTCCTGCCGCCTCTCCTGATGCCCATGCTGCCTCTCCTGATGCCCCTGCCGCCTCTCCTGATGCCCCGGCTGCTCGTAGGGGAAGAAAAAGGCGCCCTGATGAGGACGACGATGCTCCCTCAGTCGTTGACTTCCACACCAGCACCCTGGCAAGCACTTCTGGCTTCAGGTGGAGTTGCCGGCCACAGTCTCGTTCGTCGATGAGAACTCCATCACGGAACATCCTTCCATCCGGCATGACCACAGGGCCAACAGCGGAGGCACGGAGTGCTGACACCCCAATCAAGTGCTTCACGTTGCTGTTTGAGGACCAAATCATCGACGAGATTGATGAATGGAGCAACAAGCGAATCCACTTGCAGGCTGCCAAGTACGGCCGACAGACTGGAACACACACTCGAACAGAACCAGCCGAGGTGCTTGCACTTCTGGGGGTTATCATCTTCAGTGGCTGCCAGAGGGACAATCATCTATCAACATCAGAGATGTGGAACCCCTGCACCGGCGCAGCCACATACCGTGCGGCCATGTCTCAGGGTCGATTCGAGTTCCTACTGAATTGTCTGCGTTTTGATGACCCTGACACACGGGAGGAGAGGCGGAAGACAGATAAGTTCGCAGCCATTAGGAAGATCTGGGACAACTTTATAGGAAATTGTGGGAGGATGTACGTGCCTAGCGAGAACCTGACTGTCGACGAACAGCTGCTTGGTTTCAGAGGAAGGTGCCCCTTCCGAATGTACATCCCCAACAAGCCGGCTAAATACGGGATGAAGCTTGTTCTTGCCAATGACAGCAATAGCAAGTACTTAGTGGGTGCGATCCCTTATCTGGGGAAGGATGGGACAAGACCCATGCAGGGCATCAACCTTGGCCATTACTACACCAAGGAGCTGACCAGGCCATACCACCAGACACAAAGGAATGTAACCACAGACAACTGGTTCACGTCTGTGCCCTTAGTGACGGACCTCTTAGACTGTGGCATGACCCTTGTTGGAACGGTCAGGGGAAATAAAAAGGAGATACCGTCGCAGATGAAGGAAACGGCCAGTCGCAGGCTAGGGTCAAGTGCATTCCTTTTCACCAAGGAAATGACTCTGGTGACATATATCCCAACAAAGTCCAAGACCAAGAAGAAGCTCGTCTTGCTGTTGTCTTCTATGCACACAGCCAGCCCTGGGACCCACAGGAAAGCCGGAGATCATCGAGTTCTACAATCACACGAAAGGTGGTGTGGACACATTCGACCAGATGTGTGCCCACTACTACTGTGGACGCAAGACCAAGAGATGGCCGCTGTGTGTGTTTTATGGGATGCTGAACACCTGTGTACTCAACTCCTGGGTCATCCACAATGAAAATGCAATTAGGACAGGTGGCAACAGGATCATCAGGAGGAAATATATGCAAATATTGGCACTGGGACTCATCACGCCCTGGGCAGAGAAGAGGCTCGACTCGCCGTTCCTGTCACGCCCCCTCAAGACACTCATCTGCACAATCTGCAACCTCCCTTCACCTGGCACTGCTGCAGGCCCGGCAGGCACGGTGGTAGCAGAGAGTAGTGGTGCCTTGGTGCGCTGCGTTATGTGCCCTAAGGGGTCCGACAGGAAGACGCGGCACAGGTGCCGCAAGTGTCGTGGACCTGTGTGCCCTCGCCACTTCTGCCCTGTCTGTGTTGACTGTGTATAATACCAGGTAAGTTATAATGTTCTTTGAAGTTGTCTGCAATGAAAAAGTGTTCATAAATGATGAATAAATATCTACAAAAAATATTTAGTGCACATAAGTCAGTTTTCGCCTCTCAAAAATTTCCCTGTTTTTGTCTATCTCCACTACAGTTCGTAGCGATCCAGGAGGCTTGTGGCTGCGCCAGCTGAGGCTCTCATGACTCAGGTGACTGTAGGCCAACGCTCAACTATGCAGCTGCAGTATTAACTTCACAGTAGATTTTAATGTTAGGTTAGGTAGTATTAAAGCATTGTGAGTAAGGTTTATCTAAGTTACCCATCGCAGTACTTACTTTATGTTTTTTTAACTTCTTATAGCAGGAAATTAAAGTACAAGAGTTATATTTTCAATTTATTTCTATACATTTAATAAAGCACGATTAGAACTTTTTATATTAATTTCCGAAAATGGGTAAAATTCACCCGGGGTTTGTGATGGTGTAACCCGGTCCTAGGGTTTGTGTTCTAGGGTTAAAATATCCTTCTAATCTTGGTAGTAGGGTCGCCAAATGTTTATCCTGGCTATAGGGTCGCCAATTTTGTTATTTCTTCTCTTTTTATAATACTCTGATACTTTCTCTTGGTACTAAAATTATCGGCTTTTCTTTTATAACTTATCGACTTTACTGACTAAATTCCTGAAGAGAACAAGGCTCGAAGGAAAAGATAAAAACTTCTTTTACTCTAGTTTACTTCTCAAAATGTACAGGTAGTGCTCTGAATTTACAGGGGTAGAGGTTCGACCTCTTTCGACCATGGCTCAGGCCGGAATCTAAAAATTAAGGAGGCAAGGGGCCTCTGGCCCCTCCCCGCAGCGAGGCTGCTAACAAGGGAGGCTCGTAGCAGTGACCAAAGCAGAGAGCCGTAATGAAGTGCTATAATGAAGTGCCCTTCATTTTACAAATACATGTATAATATAAACCTAAATGTTGGGGGAAGGCAGTTGAAGGTTAAGTTTCCCCCCTTTTAAACACATGATCAGATGTTTGAAAGATTCCAAATAAAAATATAAAAAATAAAAAATAATCGTATATTTTTTGCCGAATCTTCATTTCTGAAGGCGATATCATTTCATAGTAGTACATAAGTACAATTTAGGTACACGACTGAGCACATTTTCGTTTTGGTCTATTACAATTATGATTGCGATTATGGATTACTTCACATTCACTTATTGTTGTTTAATTACACTTCCATTTAAAGTACATTCTTACATTATACAGGGTGAGTCAAAAGTAGCGCCCGATTTCTGTCAGTTGATTGTTTGTTTGCCATTTGTATTACAGTGTACAAGAAGGTAGAAATAAATGAATGACATGTTTATCTAACCATTTATTCGGGGGAAAATTATTACGGAACTGTACCAAGCTGTTTTACTTGCAATTTTCAAAGTGTCCTCCCTCGTGATCGATGCACAATTGCAGCCGAGCAGGCACAGAGTGGCACACACGCCTGCAGAGTTCGATATCAATTTCCTCAAACTTTGCAGTGATTTGAGCCTTCAATTCCGGAATGGTACGAGGCTTTTCACGATAAACAAGGTCTTTCATGAGCCCCCAAAGAAAGAAATCTGGAGGTGTAAGGTCTGGGGAGCGTGCCGGCCACTCGATCGGACCGCGGCGGCCGATCCACTTTCCGGGAAAGTTTTCATCAAGCCACTGACGAACATGACGTCCATAATGAGGTGGAGCTCCATCTTGCTGGAAATAATAGTCCTGATCTTGTACCCTGGGCCAAAAGAAGGTTTGCAGCATATCCAGGTAAATTTCTGCAGTGACAGATCCCTCAAAGAAAAAGGGTCCATTATCCCTAATGGAGATATGGCTGCCCAAACTGTCACGCCAGGTAAATTTACCTCCTTCTCAACTGTCACTCTTGGGTTCTCCGCAGCCCAGTAGACACAATTGTGTCTGTTAATTGTGCCGTTAAGCTTAAAACATGCCTCATCTGACCACCAGATGTTGTCTAGCATTGTGTCCTCTTCGTCAAGTTTAGCTAAGAACTCTTCGAAAATTGAAGACGGCGGTCGTCATCTCCATCATGAAGGGCATGCAGTAAGCGTGGAATGTAAGGTTTCCATTTTTTCTGGTGAAGGATACGGATAACACTTGATTGGCTCACTTCCAACTCTGCAGATAAACGGCGAGTTGACTTTTGCGGACTTTGTTCCAGTCTCCTGATTGCTTCTTCAGACGTTTTCGGACGACTGGACTTCTTTGCAGTGGCTACCGACCCTGTTGCTTCAAATTTCTCGACAATCAATCGTATGTTTCTTCCCTGGGGTGGGTTAATATCGAATTCCTGTGCCAAACGGCGTGCCGCCATCGTTGGTTCATTACATTTGTAGTAATGTTTCACGGCCGCAATGCGTTGATTCATTGAAAGGTAATTCATGGTTCAATTTGGTGCAAATTCAGTAACTTTCCAAACTCAGCAATAACCTGCAAAACAAAAAAAAAATAAACAAACTAAGAAAATTAATAATCTGCAAGACAATTATTAACAACATGACTTCCCAGAAAGAATCTGACAGCCGAAAAAACAGAAATCGGGCGCTACTTTTGACTCACCCTGTATATTAAATCATTACATTTAATTAGTTTCATTGAAGTACATTACGTTGTTTACCATTCTTACAGTGTTTTTATATATTTATATATGGTTATAATATATGGTTATTAGTACAACACAAGTACATGAGCACATACGAGATAATTTATATACGACATAATATGTTATATGTTATAACATGTTATAAATTTGAAATCAGAGGGACAAGAGGTTTCACGTTTTCAGATGTTTGATTTATGCTGATTTGCGAATTGCGTACACTTGCATAAACATTTATGAATATCTTGCGAGGGGTGAACGCACTTGAAAAAAAATAATAAAAAAAACAATACGAGAACGTATTTGAGCGTTTTCGAACGAATGCAAAAAGTTTTGCATTTCACGAGCAAAATGAATATTTAATAAAATTGACATACGATAATGGTCAAGATAAGATATGGACGTATGGGGGCGGGGGATATGGTCGAATAATAGTTATATTTATACTACATAACATATAAATAATGACTTCTATAGAGTGTAGTTTTTATGATGATGATAAAGAATTTTCATACATTGCATACTAGAGATATAATGAAGGGAAATTAATGACGGGAAAATGTGACGTCATAGTTATTGAATTTGTACGTATAGTACAAATCATTATTAGGAAGATTTACAAGAACGAATTAGAGACAAAGAGTGGGTAGTAATGACTAAGAAGTACAACTACGGGTTCCAATCCTGTTATATGCAATGTGTATGCATAATCTAGGGACGAGGGTGAGATGCAAGACAATCATAATTAATTATAATAACTTCTATAACAATGAAAAATGGAAAATGGATACGACTAAACCATAGAAATGGCAGATCGTAGGGTTGTGACACGAACGAAAATAGAAAGAAAGCTACAAATAAATTTTTTATCCAAACTCGCGTTAAGCGATTTTGGTTCGTATGTAAAAATGAATATTGATTATTCATTGTTCATTTTTACATTGCTCTCCCCTTTAAAATGATATGTATACAATAATATAATAGGGTACAATTAATACAACAGAATTAAGAGAATAACATCCTAACTAATTCAAGTTAGATGACGAATTTTTCTTTACAATAAATTTTATACAGAACGATTTCGCGTGGTTGAATACAATGCAGAGTAATCAAATTTTTAAAATGACACTTGCTTACAAAATATAAAAAAATTCAAAGATTAATACTTTAATTTAGACAAACAATTAAGTTAGACAAAGAATGATATTGTTAAATTTTTTAGCAAAATTTTATTTTCTGTGGGGAAAATTACATACATAATGAATAGGTAAAAGGGAAAAATATAAATTTTAAAGTTCATGGATTTTCAAGGTTACCATGATAGTACAATTCATAACTAATTTTATGACTATTGTAGGTAAAAATAGAATTACGTAATGGATGATGTATAGACCTGTGGTCAAGTGTGTATTTGGGTGTACTAGGTACAAAGTGTGTATCTTACAATTTCGAGGGACAGATTAGCCGATAGGATTGTTCAAGTAACTGAATAAATGCATGAGCAAGATATATTAGAAAGCAAAAATGATTAAGATTAAATTACACAGTTAGCACTTACGCGCAATGAAATAGTTTATTGTGATATCCAATGATTTTAGCATAAGGCTTGTATATATAGTATATATAGTGTGCATACATGCATTTTTATTGACTGTTGTAGGTACAAATCGAATTACGTAGTGGATGATGTATAGACCTGTGGTCAAATGTGTATTTATGTTTATTGGGTACAGATTGTAGTGGTTGGTGATACGTTCAAAAGGAGAAAGGGGATTTATAGTTGAATAGTTGAAGTTATACGTCAGTGTGCAGATGTATCTATAAATATTGGTAAGAAGCATCTGTAGATGAGTGAGTCGGTACAATAGTACGTAGAATATGAGAGTAATTTGTTCATCCCGTGAAGAACTAGATCATTAGGGGTCATTGGTGGATTAGGATTATATATATATATATATATATATATATATATATATATATATATATATATATATATACTTTAAGGAACAGATAAAATAACTTAATAAATGCATGAGCGAGAATTTATATATAGTAAGCAATAATTTATGATGTATTATAATGATGATGTTTGCATACGAGTTTTAATGCAAAAGTGACTGAAGGGACGGAACGTAAATGAATTCGAATATGTGTCAAAAGTAATAAAATTCAATTAGGATTATAGATTTTACATAACACTGGTCAACAACAATTTTGTCACAAGGGTTTTGATGGGTGTTCGCAGTGTACTTTTTCATGCTGAATCTAAATATGAAATCAGATTTTTTCTATCAGGCTTAGTTTACTTGTGACGCTATGTTCATTTTTTCCTCATTTAGCATGATCACCGGATAAAAAAATAATAACATATATAATTAAGTATATAACAATATTATAATATAAAACATTATAAAAATAATAAATATAATAATATATTATATTAATTAATATTAATATATATGTTGTATTAATTTTTCTGTAAAATTAGTACAATTTATTCCTTTGGGGAGAAAGTTCTGATAATGCTGGCAGGATAAATTTGGTCGGAGCAGCAGACTGTGCAGGTTGAAACATGTTTGTACCTGTTCAGTCATGAGCCTAGTTTCTGTGTGTAGAGCAGCTCCAAGTCAGTCTGCTTGTAAATGTCACAGTGTTAACAGCTAGTGTCTGTTGCTTCTTGTTAATTTTACACCAGTGTTGTATTCATATAGATGTTTTGTAATGCCGCGGAACTGTCTGAATCATCCTAATTCCTTTTGTTATGTATGTGGTGATCTAACTTTAAAATCCCAGAAACGTAACTTTACACCATTAGTAAAAAAATGCTATGAACTTTATTTCGGATGTAAAGTAGGCGATCAGGACAAGAGTTGGGCCCCTCACATTTGTTGTGTGACATGTGTAAGACTACTTACAGGATGGCTAAACGGTTCACGTCACATGCCATTTGCTATTCCAATGATTTGGAGGGAACCCAAAGATCACACAACGACTGCTATTTCTGCCTGGTAAATACAAAGGGGATCACTTTCAAAACAAAGAGCCTTATGAAATACCCTAATCTACCGTCTGCAATAATGAGACCAGTTCCCCACAGTGCTCAACTTCCAGTACCAAATCCTCCTGAACATGTAAGTTTAAGTGATGAGGAATCAAACGTAGCTGTAGCATATCACGAGGAAAAAGATGAAGACATTTCTGATCCAACATTCAGGCTACCTGTTCCTTCAATGAACCACATTTACTGTCACAAGGAGATCTAAATGACCTAGTTCGTGATTTGAAATTATCTAAGAAGCAGGCTGAACTTTTAGGTTCAAGATTAAAGGGTTGGAATCTACTGCAACGTGACACTAAAGTTTGTTTTTTCTGCAGCCGCCATGATGAATTCAAAGAATGGTTCTCCCATGAAGATGGACTTGTGTTTTGTAAAGATGTTAATTTAGTCATGGGGGCTCTTGGTCATGAACATAACGTGGATGAGTGGCGATTGTTCATTGACTCCTCAAAAGTCAGCTTGAAAGCAGTCCTTCTTCACAACGGAAATAAATTTCCTTCTGTACCTATTGCACATGCTGCAAACATGAAAGAGTCATACGACAACATGAAGTTGCTTTTAGAAAAGTTTCAGTATCAGAAATATAAGTGGAATATCTGTGGAGATCTGAAGGTCATTGCACTTTTGCTAGGGTTGCAGCTAGGTTACACCAAGTACTGTTGTTTTTTATGTGAGTGGGACAGTAGGGACAAGCAAAAACCACTACGTTAAGAAGGATTGGCCAAAACGCACCTCACTTGTTCCAGGCAAGAAAAATGTTGTGAATAGTTCACTTGTTGACCCTGAGAAAGTGTACCTTCCTCCTTTGCATATCAAGCTTGGACTTATGAAAAACTTTGTTAAAGTGATGGATAAAGCGCAAACAGGATTCACATACTTGAGAAATAAGTTTCCCCGGATCAGTGATGCCAAGATTAAAGAAGGCATTTTTGTAGGCCCTCAGATCAGAGAATTGTTAAGAGATGAGAGATTTGAAGGAGAGTTGAATGAAGTTGAGAAAGCTGCGTGGCAGAGTTTCAAAAGTGTCTGCACAAATTTTGGGGAAATCACAAGGCCGAAAACTATCCTGAAATAGTAGGAGATCTTCTTAAGTCTTACCAAGCAATGGGGTGCACTATGTCATTAAAGGTTCATTTCTTGGACTCTCACTTGGACTTTTTTCCGGAAAACCTGGGTGCGGTAAGCGACGAACATGGTGAGCGTTTTCATCAGGATATTTCTGCCATGGAAATGGCAGTATGCTGGCTGACTATTGCTGGACTCTTAAGAGAGACATGCCTGAGGCAAAGCACAGCAGAAAATCAAAACAAGCTACTTTTTAAACTACAGGTATGTCTTTTCGATCATATTTTAATAAGTATGTAACTATATGGGTTTTAAAAATTAAATTGCATGTCACACAAAAACCAGACCTGATAGAGAAATTTTACAAACTTATTTGGATTCAGCACAGAAAATACTATAAGAATAGGGTATTTTCATTCTTGGGACACGAAAAAAAAAGTTTTTTGTTGCCCAGTGTAATTAATCAGTTACACGTATAAGGTAATTAAAAAAACGAACTTAGAGGACCTTACAATTAATGAAAGTAAACTAGCGGTATTAAAAATTAAATTTTTGAAGATGGAATTAAATTCGACTAGTAACATTCCTAGCTATATAGAACTATATAACCATTAACATTAACAGAAGTATCGGTACGATAATTGAATTAAGAAAATTAAGAATACAAATTAAAAATAGAATCAATTATGCATTTCAACGAGCTAAACATAATTTTATAATATTCTTGAAAATAAAAGTAAATCGAGCCATAGATGAATTTCGACCAAGAATAAAAAAGTTATTGAAATGGAAGGAAAGCATTTCGAACAATCTTTTCTTTTAATAATTTCAGGTAAATTTTACATTAAAAATTATTTTTATATAATAAAAAAAAATATTAAAAAAGGTTTAATAATTTTTGCATGTTAAGTAGAAAAATCATACTGTTTCATTAAATGTTGATAGAATTTGAATTATTTGATATTTTAGTCTGAAATTGACAATTACTTTTTTTTTTTTTTTTTTTTTTTTTTAAAGAAAAGAGATTGCTTTTCACACTACTTAGAACAAAAATTAAAAGAGTTCAACAAACGGAGGGACGGCATGTTCCTCATATACATTACAATAATTACCAAAATCGTTACAACCTTTGTAAAAACGGTTTTGTTACAAATAATAAAATACATAACTATATATTTATATACGCAACAATGCATGAAAAGAAAAGACAAATCGGTCAATTTCCTTCTTACAAACAAAAAAAAAAAGGTTAAACCAAAGACGCAAACCGGTCAATTCAGGTTGAATTTAATTCTCTTTTACAACAAAAAAAAGGTTGAATTTAATTCTTAAATTACATTTTCTAAATTAAATTCTCTTAAAACTACAAAGAAAAAGTTGAATTCAATTGACTGCATTGAAATGACTTGGGACTTGAAAACCAACTTGGGACTTGAAAACTCGACTTGGGATTCGAAAACTCGACTTGGGATTCGAAAACTCGACTTGGGATTCGAAAATTGACTTGGAATAAAATTGACTTGGGATTCGAAAACTGACTCGGAATAAAACTGACTCGGAATAAAACTGACTCGGAATAAAACTGTCTGACTTGAACTCTATCAAGTATTCTGAAACTGAAAATGAAACTGACTTGAACTCTTATCAAGTAGTATCTTGAAACTGAAAATGAAACTGACTTGAACTCTTATCAAGTAGTATCTTGAAAATGAAACCGACTTGAACTCTTATCAAGTAGTATCTTGAAACTGACTTGAACTCTTATCAAGTAGTATCTTGAAACTGAAAATGAAACTGACTTGCACTTGAACTGCTATCAAGTGAAGATTAACTGAAAACGGAAAATGACTACACTTGATCTCAATCAAGTGGAGACTATTATCCTCTGGACTTACTTGAAATACAATCAAGTATCTCTATAACTATAAACTCTCTGTAAACTCTCTCTTTCTTAATTTGCAAGTCAATTCAATTCAATAATTTGAAAAAAATTGCAAACAAAAATAAAAAATGTAAACAACATTTCACTCTAATGTACGCGAAGGTACTGTACTATTATGTTTGGTACATAAAAATAAAATTATTCTATACTGACTATAATAGTGAAATTAACTCTCTGAAATTAACTTCTGTTACAATTAACTTCTGTTACAATTAACTTCTGTTACAATTAACTTCTGTGGCAATTAACTTCTGTGGCAATTAACTTGTTACAATTAACTTCTGTGGCAATTAACTTATGTGGCAATTAACTCTGTGACAATTAACACTGTGACTTTTAACTTCTGTTACATTTAACTTCTGTGAAAATTAGTTTTACTAAAAAAAATGTATCACTGGTGTCTGAAATGTTCACTGTGTTTCTTGTAAATTTTGACTTGATACTCATTATTAACTGTTAATAATACTGACTTTTCAAGTGTTTATAAATTTCTTTAAAAAAACAAACTCTGTACTTAAAATTTCTACGGGCGAAATCCTCAGAGATGTGTCCTGAAGACGTCTTGCTGGCTACTTCTTGGATGAGAACTTGGAGTCGTGACACACCAGTTCAAGGGTGGATGTTACGAACTGAAAGTCGTGACACGCCGGTCAACTGGTTTTATTCTGATGCAGGGTAATTTCTATCCTGGCCAAAGAGTGGCCACTTGTTAAAATCCTCTTCTTAAAATCTTCTTATCCTGGGGCAGGGTCGCCAGACCTGTTATCTTCTTTCTTATATGTGCTTATGGGGTGCTTCGAATTCTACGAGGCGTTCTAGTTAGGAGGCAGCAACGGATATTTCTTCTATAACATTCTAATTCTTTTCCGCCGGTCAAATGGTGGGTCGCCACTCTGTTAAACTCTTGGCTACAGACTCGCCAGACTTATGCTTCTTAAAATATTCTTCTAATCTTGGTAGTAGGGTCGCCAAATGTTTATCCTGGCTATAGGGTCGCCAATTTTGTTAATTCTTCTCTTTTTATAATACTCTGATACTTTCTCTTGGTACTAAAATTATCGGCTTTTCTTTTATAACTTATCGACTTTACTGACTAAATTCCTGAAGAGAACAAGGCTCGAAGGAAAAGATAAAAACTTCTTTTATTCTAGTTTACTTCTCAAATGTACAGGTAGTGCTCTGAATTTACAGGGGTAGAGGTTCGACCTCTTTCGACCATGGCTCAGGCCGGAATCTAAAAATTAAGGAGGCAAGGGGCCTCTGCCCCCTCCCCGCAGCGAGGCTGCTAACAAGGGAGGCTCGTAGCAGTGACCAAAGCAGAGAGCCGTAATGAAGTGCTATAAAGAAGTGCCCTTCATTTTACAAATACATGTATAATATAAACCTAAATGTTGGGGGAAGGCAGTTGAAGGTTAAGTTTCCCCCCTTTTAAACACATGATCAGATGTTTGAAAGATTCCAAATAAAAATTTAAAAAATAAAAATAAAAACTAATCGTATATTTTTTGCCGAATCTTCATTTCTGAAGGCGATATCATTTCATAGTAGTACATAAGTACAATTTAGGTACACGACTGAGCACATTTTCATTTTGGTCTATTACAATTATGATTGCGATTATGGATTACTTCACATTCACTTATTGTTGTTTAATTACACTTCCATTTAAAGTACATTCTTACATTATACAGGGTGAGTCAAAAGTAGCGCCCGATTTCTGTCAGTTGATTGTTTGTTTGCCATTTGTATTACAGTGTACAAGAAGGTAGAAATAAATGAATGACATGTTTATCTAACCATTTATTCGGGGGAAAATTATTACGGAACTGTACCAAGCTGTTTTACTTGCAATTTTCAAAGTGTCCTCCCTCGTGATCGATGCACAATTGCAGCCGAGCAGGCACAGAGTGGCACACACGCCTGCAGAGTTCGATATCAATTTCCTCAAACTTTGCAGTGATTTGAGCCTTCAATTCCGGAATGGTACGAGGCTTTTCACGATAAACAAGGTCTTTCATGAGCCCCCAAAGAAAGAAATCTGGAGGTGTAAGGTCTGGGGAGCGTGCCGGCCACTCGATCGGACCGCGGCGGCCGATCCACTTTCCGGGAAAGTTTTCATCAAGCCACTGACGAACATGACGTCCATAATGAGGTGGAGCTCCATCTTGCTGGAAATAATAGTCCTGATCTTGTACCCTGGGCCAAAAGAAGGTTTGCAGCATATCCAGGTAAATTTCTGCAGTGACAGATCCCTCAAAGAAAAAGGGTCCAATTATCCCTAATGGAGATATGGCTGCCCAAACTGTCACGCCAGGTAAATTTACCTCCTTCTCAACTGTCACTCTTGGGTTCTCCGCAGCCCAGTAGACACAATTGTGTCTGTTAATTGTGCCGTTAAGCTTAAAACATGCCTCATCTGACCACCAGATGTTGTCTAGCATTGTGTCCTCTTCGTCAAGTTTAGCTAAGAACTCTTCGAAAATTGAAGACGGCGGTCGTCATCTCCATCATGAAGGGCATGCAGTAAGCGTGGAATGTAAGGTTTCCATTTTTTCTGGTGAAGGATACGGATAACACTTGATTGGCTCACTTCCAACTCTGCAGATAAACGGCGAGTTGACTTTTGCGGACTTTGTTCCAGTCTCCTGATTGCTTCTTCAGCCTTAGCTACATTCGTTGCCGTTTTCGGACGACTGGACTTCTTTGCAGTGGCTACCGACCCTGTTGCTTCAAATTTCTCGACAATCAATCGTATGTTTCTTCCCTGGGGTGGGTTAATATCGAATTCCTGTGCCAAACGGCGTGCCGCCATCGTTGGTTCATTACATTTGTAGTAATGTTTCACGGCCGCAATGCGTTGATTCATTGAAAGGTAATTCATGGTTCAATTTGGTGCAAATTCAGTAACTTTCCAAACTCAGCAATAACCTGCAAAACAAAAACAAAAATAAACAAACTAAGAAAATTAATAATCTGCAAGACAATTATTAACAACATGACTTCCCAGAAAGAATCTGACAGCCGAAAAAACAGAAATCGGGCGCTACTTTTGACTCACCCTGTATATTAAATCATTACATTTAATTAGTTTCATTGAAGTACATTACGTTGTTTACCATTCTTACAGTGTTTTTATATATTTATATATGGTTATAATATATGGTTATTAGTACAACACAAGTACATGAGCACATACGAGATAATTTATATACGACATAATATGTTATATGTTATAACATGTTATAAATTTGAAATCAGAGGGACAAGAGGTTTCACGTTTTCAGATGTTTGATTTATGCTGATTTGCGAATTGCGTACACTTGCATAAACATTTATGAATATCTTGCGAGGGGTGAACGCACTTGAAAAAAAATAATAAAAAAAACAATACGAGAACGTATTTGAGCGTTTTCGAACGAATGCAAAAGTTTTGCATTTCACGAGCAAAATGAATATTTAATAAAATTGACATACGATAATGGTCAAGATAAGATATGGACGTATGGGGGCGGGGGATATGGTCGAATAATAGTTATATTTATACTACATAACATATAAATAATGACTTCTATAGAGTGTAGTTTTTATGATGATGATAAAGAATTTTCATACATTGCATACTAGAGATATAATGAAGGGAAATTAATGACGGGAAAATGTGACGTCATAGTTATTGAATTTGTACGTATAGTACAAATCATTATTAGGAAGATTTACAAGAACGAATTAGAGACAAAGAGTGGGTAGTAATGACTAAGAAGTACAACTACGGGTTCCAATCCTGTTATATGCAATGTGTATGCATAATCTAGGGACGAGGGTGAGATGCAAGACAATCATAATTAATTATAATAACTTCTATAACAATGAAAAATGGAAAATGGATACGACTAAACCATAGAAATGGCAGATCGTAGGGTTGTGACACGAACGAAAATAGAAAGAAAGCTACAAATAAATTTTTTATCCAAACTCGCGTTAAGCGATTTTGGTTCGTATGTAAAAATGAATATTGATTATTCATTGTTCATTTTTACATTGCTCTCCCCTTTAAAATGATATGTATACAATAATATAATAGGGTACAATTAATACAACAGAATTAAGAGAATAACATCCTAACTAATTCAAGTTAGATGACGAATTTTTCTTTACAATACAAATTTTATACAGAACGATTTCGCGTGGTTGAATACAATGCAGAGTAATCAAATTTTTAAAATGACACTTGCTTACAAAATATAAAAAAATTCAAAGATTAATACTTTAATTTAGACAAACAATTAAGTTAGACAAAGAATGATATTGTTAAATTTTTTAGCAAAATTTTATTTTCTGTGGGGAAAATTACATACATAATGAATAGGTAAAAGGGAAAAATATAAATTTTAAAGTTCATGGATTTTCAAGGTTACCATGATAGTACAATTCATAACTAATTTTATTGACTATTGTAGGTAAAAATAGAATTACGTAATGGATGATGTATAGACCTGTGGTCAAGTGTGTATTTGGGTGTACTAGGTACAAAGTGTGTATCTTACAATTTCGAGGGACAGATTAGCCGATAGGATTGTTCAAGTAACTGAATAAATGCATGAGCAAGATATATTAGAAAGCAAAAATGATTAAGATTAAATTACACAGTTAGCACTTACGCGCAATGAAATAGTTTATTGTGATATCCAATGATTTTAGCATAAGGCTTGTATATATAGTATATATAGTGTGCATACATGCATTTTTATTGACTGTTGTAGGTACAAATCGAATTACGTAGTGGATGATGTATAGACCTGTGGTCAAATGTGTATTTATGTT
Organism: Bathynomus jamesi; assembly: GCA_023014485.1. Taxonomy (NCBI): domain Eukaryota; kingdom Metazoa; phylum Arthropoda; class Malacostraca; order Isopoda; family Cirolanidae; genus Bathynomus; species Bathynomus jamesi. Next base: position 609,874 of record JAJOZX010001031.1, on the reverse strand, counting down.
TATTGGGTACAGATTGTAGTGGTTGGTGATACGTTCAAAAGGAGAAAGGGGATTTATAGTTGAATAGTTGAAGTTATACGTCAGTGTGCAGATGTATCTATAAATATTGGTAAGAAGCATCTGTAGATGAGTGAGTCGGTACAATAGTACGTAGAATATGAGAGTAATTTGTTCATCCCGTGAAGAACTAGATCATTAGGGGTCATTGGTGGATTAGGATTATATATATATATATATATATATATATATATATATATATATATATATATATATATATACTTTAAGGAACAGATAAAATAACTTAATAAATGCATGAGCGAGAATTTAATATAGTAAGCAATAATTTATGATGTATTATAATGATGATGTTTGCATACGAGTTTTAATGCAAAAGTGACTGAAGGGACGGAACGTAAATGAATTCGAATATGTGTCAAAAGTAATAAAATTCAATTAGGATTATAGATTTTACATAACACTGGTCAACAACAATTTTGTCACAAGGGTTTTGATGGGTGTTCGCAGTGTACTTTTTCATGCTGAATCTAAATATGAAATCAGATTTTTTCTATCAGGCTTAGTTTACTTGTGACGCTATGTTCATTTTTTCCTCATTTAGCATGATCACCGGATAAAAAAATAATAACATATATATAATTAAGTATATAACAATATTATAATATAAAACATTATAAAAATAATAAATATAATAATATATTATATTAATTAATATTAATATATATGTTGTATTAATTTTTCTGTAAAATTAGTACAATTTATTCCTTTGGGGAGAAAGTTCTGATAATGCTGGCAGGATAAATTTGGTCGGAGCAGCAGACTGTGCAGGTTGAAACATGTTTGTACCTGTTCAGTCATGAGCCTAGTTTCTGTGTGTAGAGCAGCTCCAAGTCAGTCTGCTTGTAAATGTCACAGTGTTAACAGCTAGTGTCTGTTGCTTCTTGTTAATTTTACACCAGTGTTGTATTCATATAGATGTTTTGTAATGCCGCGGAACTGTCTGAATCATCCTAATTCCTTTTGTTATGTATGTGGTGATCTAACTTTAAAATCCCAGAAACGTAACTTTACACCATTAGTAAAAAAATGCTATGAACTTTATTTCGGATGTAAAGTAGGCGATCAGGACAAGAGTTGGGCCCCTCACATTTGTTGTGTGACATGTGTAAGACTACTTACAGGATGGCTAAACGGTTCACGTCACATGCCATTTGCTATTCCAATGATTTGGAGGGAACCCAAAGATCACACAACAGACTGCTATTTCTGCCTGGTAAATACAAAGGGGATCACTTCAAAAACAAAGAGCCTTATGAAATACCCTAATCTACCGTCTGCAATAATGAGACCAGTTCCCCACAGTGCTCAACTTCCAGTACCAAATCCTCCTGAACATGTAAGTTTAAGTGATGAGGAATCAAACGTAGCTGTAGCATATCACGAGGAAAAAGATGAAGACATTTCTGATCCAACATTCCAGGCTACCTGTTCCTTCAATGAACCACATTTACTGTCACAAGGAGATCTAAATGACCTAGTTCGTGATTTGAAATTATCTAAGAAGCAGGCTGAACTTTTAGGTTCAAGATTAAAGGGTTGGAATCTACTGCAACGTGACACTAAAGTTTGTTTTTTCTGCAGCCGCCATGATGAATTCAAAGAATGGTTCTCCCATGAAGATGGACTTGTGTTTTGTAAAGATGTTAATTTAGTCATGGGGGCTCTTGGTCATGAACATAACGTGGATGAGTGGCGATTGTTCATTGACTCCTCAAAAGTCAGCTTGAAAGCAGTCCTTCTTCACAACGGAAATAAATTTCCTTCTGTACCTATTGCACATGCTGCAAACATGAAAGAGTCATACGACAACATGAAGTTGCTTTTAGAAAAGTTTCAGTATCAGAAATATAAGTGGAATATCTGTGGAGATCTGAAGGTCATTGCACTTTTGCTAGGGTTGCAGCTAGGTTACACCAAGTACTGTTGTTTTTTATGTGAGTGGGACAGTAGGGACAAGCAAAACCACTACGTTAAGAAGGATTGGCCAAAACGCACCTCACTTGTTCCAGGCAAGAAAAATGTTGTGAATAGTTCACTTGTTGACCCTGAGAAAGTGTACCTTCCTCCTTTGCATATCAAGCTTGGACTTATGAAAAACTTTGTTAAAGTGATGGATAAAGCGCAAACAGGATTCACATACTTGAGAAATAAGTTTCCCCGGATCAGTGATGCCAAGATTAAAGAAGGCATTTTTGTAGGCCCTCAGATCAGAGAATTGTTAAGAGATGAGAGATTTGAAGGAGAGTTGAATGAAGTTGAGAAAGCTGCGTGGCAGAGTTTCAAAAGTGTCTGCACAAATTTTTGGGGAAATCACAAGGCCGAAAACTATCCTGAAATAGTAGGAGATCTTCTTAAGTCTTACCAAGCAATGGGGTGCACTATGTCATTAAAGGTTCATTTCTTGGACTCTCACTTGGACTTTTTTCCGGAAAACCTGGGTGCGGTAAGCGACGAACATGGTGAGCGTTTTCATCAGGATATTTCTGCCATGGAAATGGCAGTATGCTGGCTGACTATTGCTGGACTCTTAAGAGAGACATGCCTGAGGCAAAGCACAGCAGAAAATCAAAACAAGCTACTTTTTAAACTACAGGTATGTCTTTTCGATCATATTTTAATAAGTATGTAACTATATGGGTTTTTAAAAATTAAATTGCATGTCACACAAAAACCAGACCTGATAGAGAAATTTTACAAACTTATTTGGATTCAGCACAGAAAATACTATAAGAATAGGGTATTTTCATTCTTGGGACACGAAAAAAAAAGTTTTTTGTTGCCCAGTGTAATTAATCAGTTACACGTATAAGGTAATTAAAAAAACGAACTTAGAGGACCTTACAATTAATGAAAGTAAACTAGCGGTATTAAAAATTAAATTTTTGAAGATGGAATTAAATTCGACTAGTAACATTCCTAGCTATATATGAACTATATAACCATTAACATTAACCAGAAGTATCGGTACGATAATTGAATTAAGAAAATTAAGAATACAAATTAAAAATAGAATCAATTATGCATTTCAACGAGCTAAACATAATTTTATAATATTCTTGAAAATAAAAGTAAATCGAGCCATAGATGAATTTCGACCAAGAATAAAAAAGTTATTGAAATGGAAGGAAAGCATTTCGAACAATCTTTTCTTTTAATAATTTCAGGTAAATTTTACATTAAAAATTATTTTTATATAATAAAAAAAAATATTAAAAAAGGTTTAATAATTTTTGCATGTTAAGTAGAAAAATCATACTGTTTCATTAAATGTTGATAGAATTTGAATTATTTGATATTTTAGTCTGAAATTGACAATTACTTTTTTTTTTTTTTTTTTTTTTTTTTAAAGAAAAGAGATTGCTTTTCACACTACTTAGAACAAAAATTAAAAGAGTTCAACAAACGGAGGGACGGCATGTTCCTCATATACATTACAATAATTACCAAAATCGTTACAACCTTTGTAAAAACGGTTTTGTTACAAATAATAAAATACATAACTATATATTTATATACGCAACAATGCATGAAAAGAAAAGACAAATCGGTCAATTTCCTTCTTACAAACAAAAAAAAAAAGGTTAAACCAAAGACGCAAACCGGTCAATTCAGGTTGAATTTAATTCTCTTTTACAACAAAAAAAAGGTTGAATTTAATTCTTAAATTACATTTTCTTAAATTAAATTCTCTTAAACTACAAAGAAAAAGTTGAATTCAATTGACTGCATTGAAATGACTTGGGACTTGAAAACCAACTTGGGACTTGAAAACTCGACTTGGGATTCGAAAACTCGACTTGGGATTCGAAAACTCGACTTGGATTCGAAAATTGACTTGGATAAAATTGACTTCGGATTAAAACTGACTCGGAATAAAACTGACTCGGAATAAAACTGACTCGGAATAAAACTGTCTGACTTGAACTCTATCAAGTATTCTGAAACTGAAAATGAAACTGACTTGAACTCTTATCAAGTAGTATCTTGAAACTGAAAATGAAACTGACTTGAACTCTTATCAAGTAGTATCTTGAAAATGAAACCGACTTGAACTCTTATCAAGTAGTATCTTGAACTTGAAACTGACTTGAACTCTTATCAAGTAGTATCTTGAAACTGAAAATGAAACTGACTTGCACTTGAACTGCTATCAAGTGAAGATTAACTGAAAACGGAAAATGACTACACTTGATCTCAATCAAGTGGAGACTATTATCCTCTGGACTTACTTGAAATACAATCAAGTATCTCTATAACTATAAACTCTCTGTAAACTCTCTCTTTCTTAATTTGCAAGTCAATTCAATTCAATAATTTGAAAAAAATTGCAAACAAAAATAAAAAATGTAAACAACATTTCACTCTAATGTACGCGAAGGTACTGTACTATTATGTTTGGTACATAAAATAAAATTATTCTATACTGACTATAATAGTGAAATTAACTCTCTGAAATTAACTTCTGTTACAATTAACTTCTGTTACAATTAACTTCTGTTACAATTAACTTCTGTGGCAATTAACTTCTGTGGCAATTAACTTGTTACAATTAACTTCTGTGGCAATTAACTTATGTGGCAATTAACTCTGTGACAATTAACACTGTGACTTTTAACTTCTGTTACATTTAACTTCTGTGAAAATTAGTTTTACTAAAAAAAATGTATCACTGGTGTCTGAAATGTTCACTGTGTTTCTTGTAAATTTTGACTTGATACTCATTATTAACTGTTAATAATACTGACTTTTCAAGTGTTTATAAATTTCTTTAAAAAAACAAACTCTGTACTTAAAATTTCTACGGGCGAAATCCTCAGAGATGTGTCCTGAAGACGTCTTGCTGGCTACTTCTTGGATGAGAACTTGGAGTCGTGACACACCAGTTCAAGGGTGGATGTTACGAACAAAGTCGTGACACGCAGGTCAACTGGTTTTATTCTGATGCAGGGTAATTTCTATCCTGGCCAAAGAGTGGCCACTTGTTAAAATCCTCTTCTTAAAATCTTCTTATCCTGGGGCAGGGTCGCCAGACTTGTTATCTTCCTTCTTATATGTGCTTATGGGGTGCTTCGAATTCTACGAGGCGTTCTAGTTAGGAGGCAGCAACGGATATTTCTTCTATAACATTCTAATTCTTTTCCGCCGGTCAAATGGTGGGTCGCCACTCTGTTAAACTCTTGGCTACAGACTCGCCAGACTTATGCTTCTTAAAATATTCTTCTAATCTTGGTAGTAGGGTCGCCAAATGTTTATCCTGGCTATAGGGTCGCCAATTTTGTTAATTCTTCTCTTTTTATAATACTCTGATACTTTCTCTTGGTACTAAAATTATCGGCTTTTCTTTTATAACTTATCGACTTTACTGACTAAATTCCTGAAGAGAACAAGGCTCGAAGGAAAAGATAAAAACTTCTTTTATTCTAGTTTACTTCTCAAAATGTACAGGTAGTGCTCTGAATTTACAGGGGTAGAGGTTCGACCTCTTTCGACCATGGCTCAGGCCGGAATCTAAAAATTAAGGAGGCAAGGGGCCTCTGCCCCCTCCCCGCAGCGAGGCTGCTAACAAGGGAGGCTCGTAGCAGTGACCAAAGCAGAGAGCCGTAATGAAGTGCTATAAAGAAGTGCCCTTCATTTTACAAATACATGTATAATATAAACCTAAATGTTGGGGGAAGGCAGTTGAAGGTTAAGTTTCCCCCCTTTTAAACACATGATCAGATGTTTGAAAGATTCCAAATAAAAATTTAAAAAATAAAAATAAAAACTAATCGTATATTTTTTGCCGAATCTTCATTTCTGAAGGCGATATCATTTCATAGTAGTACATAAGTACAATTTAGGTACACGACTGAGCACATTTTCATTTTGGTCTATTACAATTATGATTGCGATTATGGATTACTTCACATTCACTTATTGTTGTTTAATTACACTTCCATTTAAAGTACATTCTTACATTATATATTAAATCTACATTTAATTACAGTTTCATTGAAGTACATTACGTTTACCATTCTTACAGTGTTTTTATATATTTATATATGGTTATAATATATGGTTATTATATATGGTTATTAGTACAACACAAGTACATGAGCACATACGAGATAATTTATATACGACATAATATGTTATAATATGTTATAACATGTTATAAATTTGAAATCAGAGGGACAAGAGGTTTCATGTTTTCAGATGTTTGATTTATGCTGATTTGCGAATTGCGTACACTTGCATAAGCATTTATGAATATCTTGCGAGGGGTGAACGCACTTGAAAAAAAATAATACAAAAAACAATACGATAACGTATTTGAGCGTTTTCGAACGAATGCAAAAAGTTTTTCATTTCACGAGCAAAATGAATATTTAATAAAATTGACATACGATAATGGTCAAGATAAGATATGGACGTATGGGGGCGGGTGATATGGTCGAATAATAGTTATATTTATACTACATAACATATAAATAATGACTTCTATAGAGTGTACAGTTTTTATTATGATGATAAAGAATTTTCATACATTGCTTACTAGAGATATAATGAAGGGAAATTAATGACGGGAAAATGTGACGTCATAGTTATTGAATTTGTACGTATAGTACAAATCATTATTAGGAAGATTTACAAGAACGAATTAGAGACAAAGAGTGGGTAGTAATGACTAAGAAGTACAACTACGGGTTCCAATCCTGTTATATGCAATGTGTATGCATAATCTAGGGACGAGGGTGAGATGCAAGACAATCATAATTAATTATAATAACTTCTGTAACAATGAAAAATGGAAAATGGATACGACTAAACCATAGAAATGGCAGATCGTAGGGTTGACACGAACGAAAATAGAAAGCTACAAATTAAATTTTTATCCAAACGCGTTAAGCGAGTTTGGTTCGTATGTAAAAATGAATATTGATTATTCATTGTTCATTTTTACATATATATTATATTATATATGTATATATATATATTATATTTATAAGTATATATATTAATTTATATGTGTATATATATATATTTATATATATATATATATATAATATATATATATATTATATATATATGTGCGGTGTATATATATAACTGTATATATAGATTTATATAATATAATATATTTATGTATATATATATATATTATTATAATATATATATATATATATATATATATATAGTGTGGTATAATATATATTATATATGTGTATATATATATTATATTTGTTATTTATATATGTATATATATATATTATATTAATATATGTATATATATATATATATATATTATATTTATATATATGTGTGTATATATATATATATGTGTATATAGATATATCTATTATATTTATATATGATATATAATATATTTATATATGTATATATATATTATATTTATATATATGTATATATATTATATTTATACATATATATTATATATATATATATATATATATATTTATATATATGTGTATATATATTATATTTATATTTATTTATAATATATATATATGTGAATAGAAACGACATAAGTATTAAGGAACGTTTCTGCACACGAGGAGGAGAGATAACGAAATAATGAAAAATGAGGCGAACCGCCTGGGAATATATGTATATATTTTATATTTATATACAGCGTGTCCCAAAGAAATGTATACCCATTTTGTTCGATAATACCAGCTATGAGGATAATAAATATATTACTTTTTATATGTTTTTTAATAAAGAATTTTCTCCTGAATCTAAATATGTAATTACCTTTATTAAAAATTGAAAACCAAAAAAGTTAGATGTTTAAATTATAATTATTATTTTCGAGACTTCATGTGCGATATTTTCTAATATTTTTGCACGTATACGAGATAAGTTTGAAACGGACGGTACTGTGCAAAACTTACAAAAACAACGTTCTGGAAGACGTCGAACATCTTAGATAAAGTGTCATTTAACCATGGAATTTGTAAATTTTTTGAATTAACTAATAATTACAACATTTATGCGTCAATATCAACACTAAACATAAGTATCTCAAAACAGTCGGTTAAAATATTAGAAAATATCGCACATGAAGTCTCGAAAATAATAATTATAATTTAAACATCTAAGTTTTTTGTCCTTCAATTTTTAATAAAAATAATTACATATTTAGATTCAGGAGATTCTTTATTAAAAAACATAAAAAGTAATATATTTATTATCCTCATAGCTGGTATTATCGAACAAAGTGGGTATACATTTCTTTGGGACGTGCTGTATATGTATATATATATATACAGGGCTTCCCAAAAAAATGTATACACACTTTAACAGCTGATAGCTCAATTGATGTTTCTTTCTTTCTTAAACCCATTAGAATTAATAATGGCAGTCAGACTAAGCTTTGACAAAGGAAATTCATTCTAAAATGCTACTGGAAGTGTGAAAACGCAGTTGAAGTGCAAAGACAGTTTAGGAGGGAGTTTCAAACAGATCCACCAACGCGACTTACCATCACTCGAATTAGAGATAAGTTTGAAGCCGATGGAACTGTTCAGAATGTCCACAAGAAGCGTTCCGGAAGACCACGGACATCGACAAGCCCACAAAGCAAGAAAGAGTACTGGAAACGTATCACCAAAGTCCAAGAAAATCTGTGCGGCAAGCGAGTCGTGAGGTAGGAATTTCAGAATCGTCTGTCCAACGCATTTTGAAGCGCTGTCAATGGAAAAGTTACATTCCAAGATTAGTCCATGCTATTAATGAAGATGATCCGGACCGAAGAGTGGAGTATTGCGAGTGGTACTTGGCACGATGTGGATGTGGATTGGACGAAGGGGTTTCGTAGAATACCCTCCGCGTTCACCAGACCTCACACCACTAGACTTTTTTATGGGGATACTTAAAAGACAAAGTCTACGCTATAAAACCTGCAACAGTCGCTGAATTGAGAGCAGCCATTGAACGAGAATGCACACAAATTCCAAACGAAATGTTTCGTGATGTTTGCGATTCCATTGCTTCGCGTTATCAGCAGTGCCTGGACCAGAACGGACGTCAGTTTGAAAACAGGCGTTGACAAAACAATTAAATAATGTCTGTAGATTCTATTACATTTTGAAAATGAAATGTATTTTAATAAACACTGCCTTTATAAGTATTTAAAGTGTGTATACATTTTTTTGGGACGCCCTGTATATATATGTGTATATATATTTTATATTTATATATATGTATATATATATATATGTATATATATATTATATTTATATATATGTATATATATGTATATATTATTTATGTGTGTATATATATATATATACAGGGTGGGCGGAAAGTAGCTCCCTATTTTGGATTGGTAAAAAAATACGTATATTATCCATTTATTTCAGAAGAAATAATATGAAAAGGTAGGCATACATGGTAGGTTTTCTCTAAAATTCAATGTGGGCTCCAACTCTTTCCACCAGCTTCTGGAGCCGCCCAGGAATGGCGTCCACTGACTTTAGCAGGAACTCCGGCGGGATGGAGGACATGACTTCCCGAATTCGGTCCTCCAGTTCTTCCAATGTCCTCGGTTTGGTGCGGTAGACTTCTTCCTTTACCGACCCCCAAAGAAAGAAGTCGCACGGTGTCAAGTCGGGGCTCCTGGCTGGCCATTGATGTGGACCACGACGACCCATCCAACGCCCAGGGAAGTGGGCATCCAGCCACTCACGGACAACAAGAGCGAAGTGCGGAGGGGCGCCATCTTGCATAAATATCAGATCGTCGATGTTCTCCCATGTGCTGACAACCGGCCAGACCTCGTTTCGCAACATAG
>JAJOZX010001031.1:575000-595000 GCA_023014485.1 Bathynomus jamesi | reverse complement strand
TTTAAAATATATATATATTTTATATATTATATATATATAGTATATATTATATATATATGTTTTATATATAATATATATATATATATATATTTTATCTTACATATTTTATTTTTTATATATTTTATATATTTTATATTACACTGGTATGCATCAATTTTGCTGTCAAGGGTTTTGTAAGTGATTCTTAGAGAGTTTTTCCTGCTGATTTCGAATCTGCAATCCGTTTTTCTCGCTCAGCTCAGGTTATCCGGCTATGGCCTCATAAGTAAAATAGAATTTTTCGTGATTTTGTCAAAGCGGAATTGGAACAGTAACATCTATCATCACTTGTTTCACGTGTATAATATCTTTTTTTACTTTTCAGGCATATACAGGGTGGGCCGTAAGTTTCCATACATAGGAAAAATAAACATTTTGTTATGGACAACCATTTTTATTTATATAATATGCTCTACATGGTTGCCATTGTTTTGAAAACACATTTCAATACGTGTTCCCCACTGTTGATGAACACGCATTAGCACAGTTGACGTTATGCTTGTAATGGCGTTGGTGATACGTTCCTTTAGATGATTTATGTCTCGTATCTTTTCCTGATACACCATGTCCTTCAAGTGCCCCCAAAGATAGAAATCAAGGGGGGTGAGATCTGGGGATCTGGGAGGCCACTCCACAGGACCACGCCGACCAATCCAAGCATCCGGAAACTGCTGATCCAAATACCGACGCACGTGAAGACCATAATGAGGTGGAGCTCCATCTTGCTGGAAGTAAACTGGGAAGTTACCTTCCTCGTTTAGCAGGGATGGGAAAATCTCTTCTTGCAACATGTTAAGATACCTTTCGGCATTAAGATTTCCACTGACAAAAATTGGTCCAATAATTCTGTCACCCCATATCCCGGCCCACACCATCACTTTACCGGCACCTTGCATCTTCGTCGGACTCAGCCAGTTAGGGTTAGCATTACTCCAATAACGTATGTTTTGCCGATTAACCTCTCCATTGACGTAAAAATTTGCTTCATCAGTAAACAAGATCTTACGTCAAACGCATATTCTTAGGGTATCTGAAACATAAAAACAAACGTTTAATTTTTCATATGTATGGAAACTTACGGCCCACCCTGTAGATAAAATATTTCATAATGAATAGAGCGTGTAAAAATGATCCCAATAGATTCTGCTACATATGTGGGACGGTTACCATGCCAAATAACCAGTCCCAAATCACTAAATTTGTGAAGACAATGTATAGAGCATACTTTGGAATTAAGCTAGGGGACCAGGACAAAAATTTCGCCCCTCATATGTGCTGCAAGACGTGCATTGAAAATTTGAGAAGATGGAGCAAAGGCAGAGCGAAATCTTTGCCTTTTGGAATTCTCATGATTTGGAGAGAAGGAAAGGATCACGTGACAGATTGCTATTTCTGCATGACAAACCTCCAAGGTGGGCTTATAAATTTATTTTTCTTAAATATTTTGAAATCCTCGTATGAAACTTGACATAATATTCACCATAATGTAATATTCACCATGTATAGCATAATATTCACCATAGTGGTAATCATACATTTACATATACATATTGTTATAGAAAATACATTTACACATACATATTGTTATACAAGTTACATTTACATATACAATGATTGTATATTTTCTTTCTTTTCATTCATATTGTCCCCGAAGGGACAATATGAATGAAAAAGAAAGAAAAAAATATACAGACTCCATCGACCTATTTCATATCTTACAGACCGCAGCCTTCCCTCACGAGCCGCCACTGTCTGAATGCTTCTTCTATTTCATATGCAAGTTTTATATCCATGTTTCTGTGTTTCTGTTTTCAGGAGTTAACAAGAAGAATAAACACACTGTTGTATACCCTGACATTCCTTCTGCTATGAGACCTGTACCCCATGGTCCTGGAATTCCAATACCCGACCCACCTTAAACCCTGGACTTCGATGATTCTGATGATGAATCAATGACCAATGCCAATGACCAGTCCCAGTCGTATATACCTCAAAATACCGCTTCAAATGAGCCGAGGCTTCTCAACCAGGCCAAACTTAATGATCTTACCAGGGATTTAGGACTTTCCAAATTAGCTGCCGAGATCTTGGGCTCACGACTTCGAGAGGACAACTTGCTGGCTCCGGGAACAACATTCTCCTGGTATAGGAAACGAGAGGAAGAATTCCGCAAGTTTTTTGCAGTGCACGAAAATACCTCTTCCTTAGTGTACTGCTGCAATGTTGAGGGGCTAATCGAATCCTTGGGCCTGCCATATAACGCATCAGAATGGAGACTATTTATAGACTCGTCTAAACGAAGTTTGAAAGCAGTACTTCTCAACATTGGGAATAGGGTTGCATCAGTCCCTGTAGCACATTCTGTACAACTTACTGAGAGCTACGATAACATGAAAATTTTACTGGATGTTCTCGTATACGACCAACATAACTGGAGGATCTGTGGAGATTTGAAGGTAATACTAATATCATAAGTAAACTATTGCTATTGACTATGTTGTTTTTCCAAAGGTTATTTGAGAGCGTATAAGAACACAACTTCCCCAAAGAAGTGATACAGTCCAATGCATAGATTTTTTTATCTGATAGAACAAATTCTCTAAATTCTTTAAATATTTTCGTTTTTTTTCAGATTGTGGCATTTGTATTGGGAATGCGAGGGGGATACACGAAATACCCATGTTTCCTCTGCAAATGGGATAACCGAGCGGATGAGAAGCACTATGCACAGCGTGAATGGGCATCCAGAGAGAATTTTGAACCTGGGTCGCATAATGTCGTTTCAGTGCCCCTTGTACCACCAACAAAAATTTTGCTCCCACCACTTCATATTAAGCTGGGCTTGATGAAAAATTTCATCAAATCAATGAATAAGGAGGGTTCAGCATTCCGATATCTCGAGAGTAAATTTCCTCATATATCTGATGCTAAACTAAATGCTGGGGTTTTTGATGGTCCTCAAATTCGAACTTTGATCAAGGATACTCAGTTCGAAAACGCAATGACTCCAACTGAGAAGAATGCCTGGCAGGCATTCAAATCAGTTGTCACTGATTTTCCTGGCAAGCGTAGAAGTCCAGAATACGAGTCCGTTGTCGAAAACTTGATGGAAGCTTTCAAAGCTCATGGGTCGCGCATGTCCATAAAAATGCACTTTTTGTGGTCCCACTTGGACTATTTTCCTGAAAATTGCGGGGATTATAGTGAGGAACAGGGTGAACGATTTCACCAAGATATCAAAATAATGGAAGAGAGGTACCAGGGAAACTGGGATATCAATATGCTGGCGGACTGTTGCTGGTGTTTGAAGCGAGACGTGCCCGAAGAAAAAAACAGACGGAAAGCCAACAAAATTTCCTTCCTTCCTCAATAAACTTTTTTCCATATTCATTGTACGAATAAAAGTATTTATTCACACAATGTTTTCATTTTTCACGAGTGTTCTTATAATATTACTCGTATCTACAGTGTTTAAGCTAAAAAAATCAATAAATTTGGGGATAAAATTGGACTTATAATAAATGGCCAATAGAGAAAAAACCTGACCTGATTGAGGAAAACCAATGTCATTTTCGAATTCAGCATGGTCGAATTATATAATATGAGTTGAAAAAACCCTCACAGCAGACAAAAAAAATTCATATGCATACCAGTGTTATATATATACAGGGCGTCCCAAAAAAATGTATACACACTTTAAATACTTATAAAGGCAGTGTTTATTAAAATACATTTCATTTTCAAAATGTAATAGAATCTACAGACATTATTTAATTGTTTTGTCAACGCCTGTTTTCAAACTGACGTCCGTTCTGGTCCAGGCACTGCTGATAACGCGAAGCAATGGAATCGCAAACATCACGAAACATTTCGTTTGGTATTTGTGTGCATTCTCGTTCAATGGCTGCTCTCAATTCAGCGACTGTTGCAGGTTTTATAGCGTAGACTTTGTCTTTTAAGTATCCCCATAAAAAAAAGTCTAGTGGTGTGAGGTCTGGTGAACGCGGAGGGTATTCTACGAAACCCCTTCGTCCAATCCACATCCACATCGTGCCAAGTACCACTCGCAATACTCCACTCTTCGGTCCGGATCATCTTCATTAATAGCATGGACTAATCTTGGAATGTAACTTTTTCCATTGACAGCGCTTCAAAATGCGTTGGACAGACGATTCTGAAATTCCTACCTCACGACTCGCTTGCCGCACAGATTTTCTTGGACTTTGGTGATACGTTTCCAGTACTCTTTCTTGCTTTGTGGGGCTTGTCGATGTCCGTGGTCTTCCGGAACGCTTCTTGTGGACATTCTGAACAGTTCCATCGGCTTCAAACTTATCTCTAATTCGAGTGATGGTAAGTCGCGTTGGTGGATCTGTTTGAAACTCCCTCCTAAACTGTCTTTGCACTTCAACTGCGTTTTCACACTTCCAGTAGCATTTTAGAATGAATTTCCTTTGTTCAAAGCTTAGTCTGACTGCCTTTATTAATTCTAATGGGTTTAACTTCGAAAGAAAGAAACATCAATTGAGCTATCAGCTGTTAAAGTGTGTATACATTTTTTTGGGACGCTCTGTATATTTTATATATTATATATTTTATATTATATATATATATTTTATATATTATATATATATATTTTATATATTATATTTGTATTATATATATATATTTTATATATTATATATATATATTTTATATTATATATGTATATATTTTATATATTATAAATATATTTTATATATATAAAAAATATATATATATATATATATATATATATATATATATATATATATTTATATATATTTTATATATATATATATATAATTTATATATATTTTATACATATATATGTATATGTATATATATATATATATTTTTTTTTTTTTATACAGGGTGTACATAAAGTCAGGATCTATTTTTGTGAAATAATTATTTTTTTCTATTTTTCTTTTCAGAAGCCCTTAGAATGAATACAGAAGAGCGTGGCAATAGTAATTTGGAGAATCGAGGGAAAGAAATACAATGACATCAGAGAGAAGTTTAGAAGGTGATTTCATAAGCCGGGGCCAATAGACAAGACAATACGAAAATTGGTGAACAAATTTAAACGAACGGGATCTGTAAATGATGAAGCAAGATCAGGACGACCGTGTATGTCAGATCTTACCGTGAATGCAGTACGCGGAATTATCACTGAGGAGCCACGTCCGTCCGTTCGTGCTGCATCACACAGACTCGGCCTCCCGACGTCATCTGTGCACAAAATTCTGAAAGTTAATTTGTAGAAGAAATGCTATCATTTGCAGGTTTTACATGATTTACATGAAGATTTCTCTCGACGAAGTGCTGTGTGCTGATCTCGTAGAACAAATCTGGAGTGATAATTTAATGGACAACATTCTCTTTAGTGATGAAGCCACTTTCCATACGTGTGGAAAAGTAAATCGCCATAACTGTCGAATTTCGGCAGATGAAAGACCGAATGATTTCGTCCAAAATTGGGAAAGAGACTCACCTAAAGTTAATGTCTGGATGGGTTTAACAAAATCGAAGGTTTATGGTCCTTTTTTCTTTGCTAAAGCTACAGTTACGGGGCTTATTTATCTGGACATGTTGCAGCAATTCCTTGAACCTCAGCTGATTGGGGATAGGATTGTTAGTACCGTCGTCTATCAGCATGATGGTGCTCCTTGTCACTATGCCAAAGTTGTTCAGGATTATCTAAATGGACGTTTTCCAAATCGCTGGATCGGACGCGGAAGCAACAGATCTTGGCCAGCGAGATCACCAGATTTAACCCCTTTAGATTTCTTTGCATGGGGCTTTATCAAATCGCACGTCTATCAGACGAAGATTACGAGTCTTGAAAACTTACGTACACGTATACGAACTGCTGCAGATAACTTAACCCCGCAAATGCTCCAGAATGTGTTTAGAAATGCTGCGGAACGATTTGAGCTGTGCAGGGATACTGATGGGCGTCACGTCGAATCCTACTCTTAATTATTTAATAAATGTTACCACTTTATCATTTTATGATTGAATTCCATATAATTTTCAAGTGCTTCACAAAAATAGATCCTGGCTTTATGTACACCCTG
Organism: Bathynomus jamesi; assembly: GCA_023014485.1. NCBI lineage: Eukaryota > Metazoa > Arthropoda > Malacostraca > Isopoda > Cirolanidae > Bathynomus > Bathynomus jamesi. Next base: position 588,860 of record JAJOZX010001031.1, on the reverse strand, counting down.
TATATATATATATATATATATATATATATATATAATATATATATATATTTATATATATTATATATATCATGTTATAATGTTTCAGACCAACAAGACCCTAGGATCCACTCATGGCTGGTCATAATAGACTACTATCCACAAATATGTTACACTCTATATCTATTTATAACCGACATACAAATATATCAGACCCAAAGAATCCAGTCACTTCATTATCCATCAATACCAGTACCTTGCCAACCAAAAATAAGTCACGGTCCATATCACTTGCGGACCAAGACACAATTTACAACCATATACATTACAATATATATACTTAGGAGGAAAAGTGTAGGTGTGGCTGTAAAGACTGTACAGTAATGTAGAAATGTGTGTGCACCCATTTAAAGGTGTTTGTGGGGTAAGTGAAGATCATGAGTTTGTTACTACCTCACAGTACTATGGGGGGGCACCGCTCGGCAGACGAATCTCTTTAAATGGGGTGTGTAAGGACAGAGAGTATCCACTAACCCAAGATGCTACCTCCCTATATCCCAAAACACTTATGTTGAGCTGTGGGATCTATCACCACAAAGCCTCAATTTTACTACCTTGAACTATACCCAATCTAGCAACATATGCGTCTAATCGATTTTTAAACATGTTTATAGACGTGCTACTAATTACTTCTACCGGCAAACTATTCCAGCTATTTACTATTCTATGCGTAAAAAGGTTTTTAGCAACTGCTGTCTCGAACCTTCTACTTGTCAACTTACACCCGTTATTTCTAGTCCTATTTTATTGAGATATTTCGAAAAAGCTATCTCTATCTACGTTATCGAACCCATTCATAATTTTGACTTCTACCGGCAAACTATTCCAGCTATTTACTATTCTATGCGTAAAAAGGTTTTTAGCAACTGCTGTCTCGAACCTTCTACTTGTCAACTTACACCCGTTATTTCTAGTCCTATTTTATTGAGATATTTCGAAAAAGCTATCTCTATCTACGTTATCGAACCCATTCATAATTTTGAAAACCTGGATTAGATCACCCCTTAGCCTCCGAGTCTCGAGTGTAGTCAATTTTAACTCCTTAAGCCTATCCTCGTACGACTTTGACCTAAGCGACGGAATCACCTTAGTTGCTCGTCTTTGAACTCTTTCGATTTTGTCTATATCTTTGCGCATATGCGGATTCCAAAATTGGACCGCGTACTCGAAATGGGATTTAACTAATGATTTATAAAGATGTATTTATATATATATATATATATATATATATATATATATCGCCTCGGTGGTGTAGTGGTTGGTAGATAAATGGGTACCCTGGGTGGTCTAGTGGTTAAGATGCTGGGCTGCTGGTGGGGCGTGGTTCGGATTCCACGTTAAACTGTAGGTCTAAGGTGGAGTGAAAAGCTTGACCTTCGTCGGAATGAACAATTCGGGCGGAAGCTAACCAAAAGTTACCAAAAAAAAGTAATTATATATATATTATATATTATATATTATATTATATATACATATGTATTTTATATATGTATATTATGTATATATATATGTATATTATATATATATGTGTGTGTGTATATATATTATATATATATACAGGGTGTTTGAAAACTTTCTGTACAAATTGTAATGGGGGATAGGCAACACCAAGACAAACCCTTTTCGTCTATAAGTGTATGTCCGCTGACGTCACCATTCGGCGCGAGACGGCGCCGCTGCAATTGGCTAAAAGGTGAAGTGGGCTAGACTCGCGCTTGCCGCGGGCATTCTTAAATCGGACGTAGTACGCGTAACATGGAGAGCTTCACGACTGCTGAGATGGCTGACATGCATATGGTGTATGGGGCTGCCAATGGAAACGGAAGAGCTGCTGTGAGGTTGTACCGACAGCGCTTCCAAAACAGACGTGTGCCAAACCACCAAACGCTTGCGCATTTGCATCGGCGACTGCGAGAAACTGGAACATTCCATGCAAACATGCATGACACTGGTTGGGAGAGAAACGTGCGCACTCCTGACATGGAAGAAGAAATCCTACGGCGATTTGAGGACAATCGAAGCGCAAGCACGCGAGTTGTTGCACGTATCCTCGGTGTGAACCACGACCTGGTCTGGAGAGTGTTGCACGAGCAGCAACTTGCCATGGACGATACCCACCCAAACATTGACGGCGAACCGTTCTTGATGAGCATGCACCCGTGTAGCATCTGGATTTGCGTGCGCCCACACGTGAGAATTGTGCATGTTAAACACACCCTGACGTGTGAAACAGGCCTCATCTGAGAACAGCACATAAGCCGGAAAATTAGGCTGCACCGCTGTCTGCTGCAGAAACCAGCGTGCGAATTCCACACGAAGATGGTAATCCCGAGGTTGTAATGCCTGGACTCTCTGACGATGAAACGGATGTAACTGCTGCTCGTGCAACACTCCAGACCAGGTCGTGGTTCACACCGAGGGTACGTGCAACACCTCGCGTGCTTGCGCTTGGATTGTCCTCAAATCGCCGTAGGATTTCTTCTTGATGTTAGGAGTGCGCACGTTTCTCTCCCGACCAGTGTCATGCATGTTTGCATGGAATGTTCCAGTTTCTCGCAGTAGCCGATGCAAATGCTCAAACGTCTGGTGGTTTGGCACACGTCTGTTTGGGAATAGCTGTCGGTACAACCACACAGCAGCTCTTCCGTTTCCATTGGCAGCCCCATACACCATTTGTATGTTAGCCATCTCAGTAGTCGTGAAGCGCTCCATGTTACGCGTACTACGTCCGATTTAAGAATTCCCGCGGCAAGCGCGAGTCTAGCCCATTTCACCTTTTAGCCAGTTGCAGCGGCGCCCTCTCGCGCCGAATGGTGACGTCAGCGGACATACACTTATAGACGAAAAGGGTTTGTCTTGGTGTTGCCTATCCCCCATTACAATTTGTACAGGAAGTTTTCAAACACCCTGTATATATTATATATGTATATATATATATATATATATATATATATATATATATATATATATATATAACAGGGTGTCCGAGAATTATCTGTACAATTTTTGGCTGTTATTAAAAGTCAACCATGAAGTGTAGAAATTCCAGTGTTGTCCCATTTTACAGAGAATCTCATTAAGTTTTTTCTGATACCAAGTTTTGACAAGTTTTTTAGAAATTCCAGTGTCCGAAAATTATCTGTACAATTTCATCTTTTAATAAAATTCTTGATAACACACGTAAAATTCTTAAACAAGATTATTTAGAATCTGTATTTTCAAAAGTTTATTTTATTAAAGTAACGTTGTTACAAACATTCGATATGTGCACCATCAGTGATTCGCAAAACATCCAATCGATAATCCAAATGTTGCCATGTACGCTGCAGCATATCCACATCAATTTGCTCAATAGCAGCTGTGATTCTTGCTTTTAAATCATCAATGTCTGTCACCCGCCTATTGTAAAGAAAAAACTTGTCAAAACTTGTTATCAGAAAAAACTTAATGAGATTCTCTGTAAAATGGGACAACACTGGAATTTCTACACTTCATGGTTGACTTTTAATAACAGCCAAAAATTGTACAGATAATTCTCGGACACCCTAGTGCAGTAGCTTAGACCCTGATTTTTGAAGTAAGTGGACATTCTGGACAAAAGCACCAAACTTGGCTCAAATGTTGTTCAGGACCTTAGCTACCAATTTTTCCCCGGAACCAAGACGCACAACCCTATCTTGGCTGCCATTTTGGAAATCCAAGATGGCTGTCAGCTAGAAATCAACAAACTATTGTGAGGAGTAATTGTAAATAAATAGTCCCTAAACCTACATATTTCGATGCCAGGATTGCTATAAAATAATCAGAATTACCCTTAAATGTTTATTTAATGTAAAATATTTAATAATGTAACTATATAATATGTGCTTTTCTGTTTTGCAGGTGATTTGTGAACATGGATTGGAGCAAATGCATGGTTTGTCAAGAGAGCAAAGGTGAGACTCTTAAATGTCCACTCAATGCTGTGAGTGGTAAAAAAACTGAAGCATATGCAACATTTATGGAGAATGTCAACGCATTCAAGAATCTTGGAAGACTACCAGTTCCTCTTCTTTTCAATGAAGAGGTGACTGTTGAAGATCTGGTTCAGAATAAAGCTGTGTGGCACAAGTCATGCCATGTTAAATTTAGTAAAGAAAAGCTTGAAAGGGCTACAAAAAAGAGAGAGAGGGCGGATGAAGGTGAAACCAGTTCATCTACGGGGAAGCGGGTTCAGCGGCATCCTATGGACAAAGCAACTTGTGTGTTTGTCAACAAACACATGGGCATCTTCACGAATTCAGTACATTTGGCGCTGACGTCAATTTACGAATGATGGCTACAGAACTCAGTGACACAGAACTAATGTCTAGAATAGGAGGTGGTGATCTCATGGCCATTGAAGCCAAGTATCATCTGCAATGCTTGACATTTTATCGGAACCGTTACCGCTCACTTTGAGACAAAAACAGAGCAAGGAAGAAGGCTATGAAGAAAACTTGATGAAAGCAAAGGCAATAGTTGAGGTCGTTAATCATGTAGAAAATTGCGTGGAAGAAGGAATCTTTCAAATGAAGTTTTCTGTGCTATTTGATCTGTATCAAAAAAGACTTCGGGACTTAGGTATTAATAAGAAATGGAACAGAGGACGATTCAGAGAGAAGATTCTGGAGTATTTCCCATATGCCCAGGAAGTGAGTGATGGCAAGAACAAAATCATAGTTTTTCAGCAGGAAATTCAGGAAATGCTCAGAGAGACAAATAGACAGAATTTTGAAGGAGATACTATGATTCTTGCAAAAGCTGCTAGAAACATATGCAAGGAAATCGTCAACTTTACTGGATTCAAGTTTGCAGGTGCCTTTCCATCTGGTTGTCAACAGGAATCGGTACCTACAACCTTGAAAACCCTTATATCTATGATCACAAATGGTGCTGACGTGAAGGACCAAACACCAGAAGACTCCCCTGCAACTCTCACTGTCTCGCAACTTATCCTTTTTAATTTTAGGAACAAGCATACATCATCATCTAAGGTTCGCCATTCTTTGGAAAGAGAACCACCATTGCCTCTGTATCTTGGTCTGAAATTCCGTGACCGGACAGCTCATACCAGGACAACACATACCCGGACAACTTGTACCGGACAACTCAGACCGGGACAACTCATACCTAGGACAACTCCTACCTGGGACAACTCATACTCTCTTCAACAATTACCACCCCAATGTTGATCTTTTCATCTATATCCACCCCGAAAGTTTAAACTCTGCAAATTAACCAAAATAAGATAAGAAAACAATAACAACAAATTTATTATTTATTGCAAACATAATAAATAGAGAACCATTATTTCATAGGATAAAATTTGAATGCCCGGTTAGGTCAACTGTACGCCCTTGACGATTGGTTAGGTTTAGTCGTGATATTTTCGTTAGTTTTAACGAAAATATCACGACTAAACCTAACCAATCGTCAAGGGCGTACAGTTGACCTAACTGGGCATTCATGAACCCAACCGGGTATTCAGTTGACCTAACCGGGCATTCAATGAACCTAACTGGGCATTATATATATATATATAACTTGCATGAATTTTAAATGTTTAAATTTAATTTTTAATTTTACAAAATAAATGTTTTCATTAATTTAAAAATAAATGTTTTCATTTCAAAATGTTTTCATTAATAACTTGCATGAATTCTAAATGTTTAAATTGAATTTTTAATTTTACAAAATAAATGTTTTCATTAATTTTTCATTTTTTTTTCTGGTCCTATGTATGAGTTGTCCTAGGTATGAGTTGTCCTAGGTATGAGTTGTCCTAGGTATGAGTTGTCCTAGGTATGAGTTGTCCTAGGTATGAGTTGTCCTAGGTATGAGTTGTCCTAGGTATGAGTTGTCTGGGTATAAGTTGTCCTGGTATGAACTGTCCTAGAACCTGAAAATTCATACTGAAATTCGGTCAAAATCATTAATTACACAACTATATGAATTGGGTCTCAGTGTGAGTTATGACCGAATTCTTCAAGTCGAAAGCCAACTTGCAACAGCAGTGTGCCAGAACTTCAAGACCAAAGGAGTGGTTGTACCATGGACACCAGTTTGGACCACAAGACCAGTAGCATCTAAAGCTTGCAGCGAATTGGTCAAATGCGGCTGCAAGAGCAAGAGTGGATGTGGCACCAGGTGTGCTTGCAAGAAGGCCAGGTGGAAATGTACAGAACTGTGTAGCTGCAACTGTGCAGTTTAACATATAGCGTCGAGCGGGGTGAGTTGGGACAGTTCGGGACAGGGGGTGAGTTGGGACAGTAGGCATTGCAATGCTAAATGCCAAGATATTTCCATTTTATGGTGCCCATTTAATAGCCCTTACTCTACAAATGTTGTTAATACAAGTTTTCTATAGAACCACGAATAATGCATGAAAATTGTGCAAATATGAAAGGGTAGCATTTTGACCTTTGTAGAATTTCATTTTTTAAAATGCACATATTTTGCCAATTTTCCTCTCCCACATTCAGTTATAGAGCTAAAGGTCTACTTTTTGGTGGGTGAAATCTTCAATTGTTATAGTTTCGTTGATTTTTCTTAAACATGGTTTTCTTGAACATGGTTTTTGTGTTAAAATATTCACGATTTTCACTGTATATGTTGTACGAAGTGTGATTTCTGCAGTAAACATACTTCTGATCAGCTTAAAAGTTGTTTTATTGATCTGATCATGCCAAAAAACATATAGTTTGATGCCAAACATGCCAAGGGAATTCTCTATTGAAACTTATATCAGAAATTCCATTTTGTCTATGGCGGCCATCTTGAAATCCAATATGGCGGCCAAGTAATGGTCTCTGAAGGTGGTTCCTGGGGATATTTTTAATTGTTGGTCCAAAAATACAAGTAGGGAAAGTTTGGTGCTTTTGTCCGGATTGTCCACTTCAACTTGTTTAGCTGCCCTACTACCCGGTATATATATATATATGTGTGTGTGTATTATAATATATATGTATATGTATGTGTGTGTATATATATATATATATTATATTGTATATGTATATATTATATATATGTATTTATATACATATATATATATATATATATATATATATATATATATATAAATACATATATATAATATATTATATGTGTAATATATATATATATATATTGTGTAATATAATATTATATATGTGTATGTATATATGTATATATATGTGTATATATATATATATATTATATATGTGATATATATATATATATATTATGTGTATATATAATATATATATATTATATATGTATATATAATATATATAGGGTGTCCCAAAAAAACTATATACTCTTTATAGCATCATATATTTTATAATTTAAAAAAAACCCAAACAATATATTGTTATAGCAATTGCCAATGAAAGGTAAATTAGTAATCTAAGTGATCAAAATGGTATAGCGTGTTGTTTGCATATAAAATTTAATTAACTACGCCAAGTGCTCAAAATGTTCTCTCGCGGCATGAATGCACTTTTGAATGCGTCGACTAACTGATTCACAGACATGGACTAATGTGGATGCTGTGATGGTCCCGCACTTTTCCCTAATTGCAACCTTAAGGTGTTCGAGTGTTGCAGGTCTTGTACCATAAACTGCATCCTTCAGGTAGCCCCACAAGTAAAAATCAAGTGGAGTCAAGTCCGGTGAACGGGAGGATACTCAAACGCTTCCTCTTCGTCCTATCCAACGGTTAGGCAACGTTTCATCGAGGTACCTTCTGACATCACAATGATAATGAGGGGGGGGCTCCATCTTGATGAAAGTAAAAGTCGTCGTTTCCAAACAACTTCCGAACTGCAGGTATAATTTCTGTCCGCAGCATGTCGACATATGCGGCACCGGTAACTGTCCCATTAAAGAAAAATGGTTCAACCAAACCCCTGGATGATAACCACACGATGCTTTAATCCTGGTAAATTAACATGTTTATCCACAAACGTGTGGATTATCAAGTGACCAGTATCTGCAGTTGTGTCGATTTACTGTGCCATTCAGCTTGAAGGTAGCTTCATCAGACCACACGATTTTGTTGTATTGAAAGTGCATTCATGCCGCCGGAGAACATTTTGAGCACTTGGCGTTGTTAATTAAATTTTATATGGAAACAACTCGCTATAACATTTTGATCGCTTAGATTACTAATTTACCTTTCATTGGCAACTGCTATAACTATATTGATTGTTTTTTTTTAAATTATAAAATATATGATGCTATAGAGATTATATAGTTTTTTTGGGACACCCTGTATATATATATAATTACATATGTATATATATGTATATATATATGTAGGTATTATATATATATATTATATATGTATGTATATATATCTATATATTAATATGTGTATATATATATATATATATATATATATATATATATAGATATATGTAACTGTATATATTATATATGTATATGTAAATATATATTATATGTAATAGATATATATATATAAATGTGTATATATAATATGTTATATATATATTAATATATATATATTATATATATATATATAGATATATATATTATATGTGTATATATATAATATTATATATATATATATATATATAGATATATATTAATATTATATGTATGTATATAATATATATGTATATATATAATATTAGATATTATATATATATATAGATAATACAATAATATATATATATATATATAGATATATATATAAATATATATATATATATACATACATATAATATATATATATATATATATATTAGATATGTGTATATATATATATATATATATATTAGATATGTATATATATATATTATTAGATATTATAGATATATATATAATATATATATATATATATATTATATAGGTATATATATATATATATAAGTATCATGGAATCAGGGGTGTAGTAATAAATTGGCTAGAAGAGTGGTTGCGAGGTAGGAAACAGAGGGTGATCGTTGATGGAGCGGAGTCGTGTTGGGCTAATGTAGTGAGTGACGTTCCTCAGGGTTCTGTATTGGGTCCCTTGCTTTTTCTTATATATATTAACGATTTAGATGTCTGCCTAGTCAGTACAGTTTCAAAGTTTGCGGATGACACGAAGCTGGGTGGTAGGACGATTAATGACGAAGATAGAGGTAAAATCCACTAAGATCTGAATAAAATCGTTGATTGGTCAGTCACATGGGAAATGAGATTTAACGTTGATAAGTCCAAAATTTTGCATATAGGTTCGCGTGACGGTAATTTTGCGTATAGTATGTCAGGGAAAGATTTAACAAGCGTAGAGCAGGAAAAAGATTTAGGAGTTATAGTCACTGGTGATTTAAAAGTAGCGAAACAAAGTACAGCAGCGGTCAATAAGGCGAACAAAGTGTTAGGTTTTATAGCTCGAAATTTTGAGTACAAATCGCGCGATATTATAGTTCCTCTTTATAAATCATTAGTTAGACCCCATTTGGAGTACGCGATCCAATTTTGGAATCCGCATATGCGCAAAGATATAGACAAAATCGAAAGAGTTCAAAGACGAGCAACTAAAATGATTCCGTGGCTTAGGTCAAAGTCGTACGAGGATAGGCTTAAGGAGTTAAAATTGACTACACTCGAGACGAGGAGGCTAAGGGGTGATCTAATCCAGGTGTTCAAAATTATGAATGGGTTCGATAACGTAGATAGAGATAGCTTTTTCGAAATATCTCAATATAATAGGACTAGAAATAACGGGTGTAAGTTGACAAGTAGAAGGTTCGAGACAGCAGTTGCGAAAAACTTTTTTATGCATAGAATAGTAAATAGCTGGAATCGTTTGCCGGTAGAAGTAATTAGTAGCACGTCTATAAACATGTTTAAAAATCGATTAGACGCATATGTTGCTAGATTGGGTATAGTTTAAGGTAGTAAAATTAAGGCTTGTGGTGATAGATCCCACAGCTGAACACAAGTGTTGTGGGATATAGGGAGGCAGCATCTTGGGTTAGGGGATACTCTCTGTCCTTACACACCCCATTTAAAGAGATTCCTCTGCCAAGCGGTGCCCCCCATAGTACTGTGAGATATTGAAAAACTCATGATCTTCACTTGCCCCACAAACACCTTGAAATGGGAGACCCAAAATGGGTGCACACACATTTCTACATTACTGTACAGTCTTTACAGCCACACCTACACTTTTCCTCCTAAGTATTTATATTGTAATGTATATGGTTGTAAATTTTGACTTGGTCCGCAATCGATATGGACCGTGACTTATTTTTGGTTGGCAAGGTACTGGTATTGATGGATACCGTAATGAAATTGACTGTATTCTTTGGATCTGATATATTTGCATGTCGGTTATAAATAGATATAGAGTGTAACATATTTGTGGATAGTAGTCTATTATGACTTGATTCTCTGGATCCAGAGATTCTATCTTTAGGTTTAAATCGATAATTAATTAGTTTTAAATTGATAATTATTTAGTTTTTACATAAATTTCTTATGTTTTTGTGGTTCGGAACCCACCTAAAATTGTAGGTCCCCTCCGCCACCACTGAGGACATACACAATACACAATTACGAACACAGTTAGGTAGACCAGCCATGAGTGGATCCTAGGGTCTTTGTTGGTCTGAAACATTATCCTACCAGATAATGAAACAGAATCCTACCAAAACCCTAACCGAAGGTTTGTGTGGGTTCATACGTATAGTGATTGGTATCGGGCATAGTTGCCCAAAGTGAAAATTACATTTATAGATTGAATTAGAAAATATATTACTAAACAATAATAAATTTTCGACCTGCGTACAATGAAAAATAACAAATTCTCGAAAAACAAGAGTATTCTTATTGTAATAGGCCATCATGGCTTTCTAGGGGCTTAGTATTTGGGCGAATCACTAACAACTCCTTGAGTGATGTCTCAAATATAAGAAAACAATATGGAAACCTCTGTGCTAAAGCAGACATGATTATAAGTAGCTTCCCATTCTTTACAGCTTTGTTTGCTTATAGCGTTTATAAGATGAAATAAATCTTCAAGTTAATTTTGTTGTGTGTGTGTGTGTGTGCCCAAAAATATACACATCCAGTATATGCATAGATATGTACATGTATAAGTGTTCGAGGAAAAATTAGCGAGATTGTTAATTATGAAAATAACAAAACTGTCAAGATTTTAATCTTCATAGCCATAGGCAATAAATCTCAAATTCATGATGCATCTCTCAAAATTTAGTCGAATAGTGAAATTAAAATGTGTAGAAGTCTTAAAATACTGAAATTCGTATGAAACTATTCGCATATTGTAATGTGATAGCTATATGAGTAGAGAAAAGTTATGCGTTATGCCTCTACCCGAATTGTTCATTCTGGCAAAAGTCACCCCCCCCCCCCCGTCGCACCACCTTAGTCCCGCGTCTTAAAGTAGAATGCGAACCATGCCTCACCACGGTTCTAAGAAATTACAAAGTTCTCTCGCCCGTTTTCATTTCATACTCATGATCCCCCGATCAGCGTCCTTACATAGTTAGTTATGTATATATATATATATATATATATATATATATATATATATATATATATATTATAACTGCAAACACGCAGTATAATTAACGTAAAGAACGACGCTTTGTATAGGAGAATATACCGCGCAAGATGAGAGCGAAAGAACGAAACAAATGAAAAAGTGAGGTAACTATATATATATATATATATATATATATATATATATATATATATATATATATATATTTGTTTACTGGTAATTTAATGTATTGGCTATTAAACTGGGATAGTTCTTGATGTTTATCACATATATATATATATATATATATATATATATATATATATATATATATATATATATTATATATACTACGATGTCATATACGTGTACTGTACATAAATTTCAATAAAGTTTTCGACAAATGTGATCATTGTATAATAGCATGTAAAGTGAAACATATGGGAATGATATGCAATACGTTAAATTGGGTCTACAACTACCTCAGTGGGCGCCTACGGGGTGTCACAATTCAATGTATATCATCATCGGAATCAGAAGTACGTAGTTAAGTATCCCTAGGTACAGTAGTGGTACCACTCCTGTTCATTATCATGTTAAGAAAGATACACATTGGAGTAATCAGCAACAGTATAGTACCGTCGTATGCATTCGAAACAGAAATCAGCGGAAAAATCAGTGTTGCATATGAGGTGTTTATCTTGCGGAGGGTCACAAGTGAAATATACAATTGGTCAGAAGACAACCACAAGATGACATTTAACATCGTGAAATTTCGCGTCTTGAGATATGATAGAAATGAGGAACTTTGTCAACATTCATCAACTAAAGCGCTGAAAGCTCTGGTTTAACCACCGAGTATAGCAATTTAGCTTGAAGTGATATGGTAATAAATAATTAATAGCTGTTTAGATTGCTTTAAGAAAATGTTGGATGTGTTCATGAATGAGTTTATAAATTGCTTAACCCTTGTCGAGTTATGCAATTTATACGTTTCTGGTGGGTAATTTTTGGTAGTTTGGGTAGTCTTCATGTGGAAGATGACACAAATTAATAAATGTGACCTTGTGGTTATTTCGTTGAGTAAATGATGTATTTTAACCAGACAACGTCACAGTAGCTTCAGCGTCGGAGCAAATATCTGTATAAAAACTGCGTTTTCTGTAAAGTTAAATCATATGAAATCTTTATATATGGCTTTCCCTGTCCAACTGTTTCCAAAAGTGTTGTACATAAACACAAAATTGAGATGTATAAACTTATAAAAATTTTATTATTAGAAATTTATTTGAGCAAGTATGAGAACATTAACGGCTGAATAATTGATTTAGAACATGATTGTAAAACTATATATATATATATATATATATATATATATATATATATATATAATATATATATATATATATTCGTAAGCTATGGAATTCATGATATAAAGACGTCTTCTGATTGTAGCTCTACTTTCATCCGACATTATTGTACTATTTCCTGTTAACTCCATTTCTATCCTTAGTATTTGAGCTGTCAAATGTATTCTAGTGTTAGTTCGTATTATTAATATTTGTCGCATGAACTATAGTCTTGCCCCAATGTACAAATGCCCATAGTCAACAAATCATAACATTGATCAACAAAGTTTTTCTCCATTTGGTAAATATGGGTGATTCTTATGTTCTTTTTTACGCTGTTTACAAAATGAAGACAGTTTTTCCATTAACCACAGATTTTGAGGGAAATGCAAATTAAAACCCTTTGAGATCGAGATGTCAATCCACAGTTTGTTTCATAATACGAGATTTATTGTTAGTCATTTACTTTGTATAAAATCTTTATATTATGCATATTTTATTTACATGTTTATATACAATATGCATATAATTATTTAAGTATACATCTACATCTTTATATATATATATATATATATATATATATATATATATATATATATATATATATATTATATATATATATATATATATAGAAAGAGAGAGGGGTGGGACGACAAGCTTAACCTTCGTGAAATGAGGAATCATGAAACGGAATACTAAAATTTGGAAGGTATATATATATATCTATATATATATATTATATATATATATATATATAATATATATACATATATGAAAATTATTTCACGAAAGTAACACGTGAAAAATATTTTGATGAATAAAACCACGAAGGAAAGGAAACACAAAAAGGTGCTCAAGCGCTTTCGTCTAATGACATCCTCAGGAACACTGAAGTACATAAAAGGTTACGGCCCTATATATAGGTTACAGAAAAAAAAAATAAAAAATAAATAACAT